>JAVANC010000016.1:6115000-6131761 GCA_033319125.1 Parnassius glacialis
CACACACACACACACACGCACACACGCACGCACGCACGCACGCACGCACGCACGCACGCACGCACGCACGCACGCACACGCACGCACGCACACACGCACGCACACACACACACACACACACACACACACACACACACACACACACACACACACACACACACACACACACACACACACACACACACACACACACACACACACACACACACACACACACACACACACACCACACACACACACACACACACACACACACACACACACACACCACACACACACACACACACACACACACACACACACACACCACACACACACACACACACACACACACACACACACACACACACACACACACACACACACACACACACACACACACACACACACACACACACACACACACACACACACACACACACACACACACACACACACACACACACACACACACACACACACACACACACACACACACACACACACACACACACACACACACACACACACACACACACACACACACACACACACACACACACACACACACACACACACACACACACACACACACACACACACACACACACACACACACACACACACACACACACACACACACACACACACACACACACACACACACACACACACACACACACACACACACACACACACACACACACACACACACACACACACACACACACACACACACACACACACACAACACACACACACACACACACACACACACACACACACACACACACACACACACACACCACACACACACACACCACACACACACACACACACACACACACACACACACACACACACACACACCACACACACACACACACACACACACACACACACACACACACACACACACACACACACACACACACACACACACACACACACACACACACACACACACACACACACACACACACACACACACACACACACACACACACACACACACACACCACACACACACACACACACACACACACACCACACACACACACACACACACACACACACACACACACACACACACACACACACACACACACACACACACACACACACACACACACACACACACACACACACACACACACACACACACACACACACACACACACACACACACACACACACACACACACACACACACACACACACACACACACACACACACACACACACACACACACACACACACACACACACACACACCACACACACACACACCACACACACACACACACACACACACACACACACACACACACACACACACACACACACACACACACACACACACACACACACACACACACACACACACACACACACACACACACACACACACCACACACACACACACACACACACACACACACACACACCACACACACACACACACACACACACACACACACACACACACACACACACAACACACACACACACACACACACACCACACACACACACACACACACACACACACACACACACCACACACACACACACACACACACACACACACACACACACACACACACACACACACACACACACACACACACACACACACACACACACACACACACACACACACACACACACACACCACACACACACACACACACACACACACACACACACACACACACACACACACACACACACACACACACACACACACACACACACACACACACACACACACACACACACACACACACACACACACACACACACACACACACACACACACACACACACACACACACACACACACACACACACACACACACACACACACACACACACACACACACACACACACACACACACTAGCAACGACCAATTTTCAATAGACACGTTCAACACAAACGAACTATATGGCTCTATAAACAGCGTTATCCACTAATATCAGTAAGAATTAAAGAGTTACATAACATATCAACATATAGCCGTGCTACAGAATGCGCGACTGAAACTCGGAGTTTTGCACGACCTTTTTTTTGCGCTCAGAAGCAATGAAAAGGGCTACCCTCCGGGAAGCGCGGAATAGAGGTGGTGAATGCTCTAAGCATACCACGACAGCCGGCTGCGTGGTTATGTGGTATGTACTGCTGCACTGCAAAACCTAAGTGCCTACCCACTAAACACCACCTGTGAAACTGGCATTGGCTTGTGTGGCCTTTGGGGAGGCCTATATTCAGCAGTGGACTTGTGAAGGGATGTAATGATGATGATGATGATCATGACTGTGATTACACTACCACACTAATACCAATAAAACATAATCATAAGGGCCCACTGGTCTTTTGAATCTATCTATTTAACCTTGAATCAGCCTCTACCTAGGAGCCTGAGCTGTCGTAGGAAGTAATTTAAAAGCCAACGCGGTGGGGGCGCCTCGTGAGCCACACCTCCCGCATAGACCAGGTTTTTCTGGTCACCCCGCACACCACTACTGGTATTTTTTCTCAAACTGCAGATTCTTACAAAATTTGTGTTCGGATCTCGCAACTAATTTAATTAAATAAATTAACTAGTGGCCCATTTAGATGCGTCCACTCCATTCTTTTTGTCACTTCGAGCCGTATAAGGTTAATTCTAATCTAATTAATATTAAATATTGGCTAATATAAAGTCATAAGTTCCAGCGCTTGGGCTGCGGGTTCGAATCCCGCACGGAACAAGTATTTGTATGGCTTAGAAATAATTGTTACGGGGTCTGGCTGTTTGTCCTTGTGCAATTTATGTTTGTAACCTGCCTCCACGATACAGGAGAAAGTCCTAGTGTGGGGTAACGTCTTTTAAAAAAGACTAACAAAACAATAATATTTAGATTTAAACCTAAAACCTTATGGCGTGTCATTTCATAAATGGTCACCTATAGCGGTTAGTAAATATCGAACTGTTTCATTTTATAAATACGTATTGAGTTGCTGTTTAGAATATATTTTTTATTCTAACTTTTTTTGCAGTTTTTTTATGAAAAAATAACTGAAATATTCCATGTAATATTTTTTGTGGAGGGTAAATTGTAAAGATTATTAAAATTGGTACGTTGATGTTACCTTGTATTAACGGCACGCTTGTTCCATCTTATACCGCGGAGTTATACAAACTTTTAACAGTGGTAGAGCCACGCGGCAGCTTTTGCTGTCACACGGATGGGCCGGCTCGAACCGAGGTGGTACTATGACCTCACAGAAAACCAGCGTGAAGTAGAGGTTTACCTCTGCGTTTCGCTTGGTGAGTGCAGGTGGCCGGAGGCCCTTTTTACTGGAAATGAGGCATTCCATCTTAGTCCTCATGGGTGACAACGCATCTACATTTTGATTTTTAATAAAGGATAGATGTAGATGTCTATGGGCCGTAGCAACCACTAACCATCAGGTGGACTGTGTGCTCGTTTGTCACCCTTATCCTATAAAAAAATGGACTTCTGTTGGGCATTAACCTGACACACCTTTGTCCCTTTTTTCATAACCATAATATACTCGTATCAACGCATACATGTCCGTCGGTTAATTTGGTCCATCTTCAAAATATCTCCATTTCGGTCTCGTGTCGGTTGTCAATCATATCTGCAGCATCTTTGTCAATCTTTACACATACATTATTTATACGTGTCCAAACCACAGGAGCATTACTTTCTTAATCCTGGTCACAACATCTCCATGCAAAGCATAATTCCCTCTGCATACAAATTGTCATCCTATCATACCCAGCTAATTTACCATTCCATCTTAGTCCTCATGGGTGACAACGCATCTACATTTTGATTTTTAATAAAGGATAGATGTAGATGTCTATGGGTCGCAGCAACCACTTACCATCAGTTGGACTGTGTGCTCGTTTGTCACCCTTCTCCTATAAAAAAAAAACTTATATGTATGTATATTTGCATCTGTAATTTATAATGCATAATACGGGATCCGTAAACATTCTTTAAATTGTAGTTATTATTTCGTAATGAAAATCCCACTTTAACAGCCCATAACCGCATAAGCTATGTATATCATGTACTAACTTTAATACTTTATATCATATTCACGCCGCATATTTAAAGGAGTAAGCAGTGATACTAGTGATTTAGTTTGTATAACAAACCCACCCTTTTAGGTCTTATTGGCAAACAGAAACAAGTTATCTATATTTATTTTTATTTTTTTTATTCCCGCATTATTATTGTTTAAGTTTTGTATATAACCGCATTAGTTATTTAATATTATTGATTAAACCGCCATATTTATATTTTAAATAAACCGCTATTTGTCGCTGATCACACAAATTTTAATAGAGAGTAAAATAGGAAATATTTAAATTCAATTACCTATAAGGTCGCTGCACTTGCATAACGCCCTGTTAATTTTACGGAGTGAGCAGAGATTGGTTATTTTGCTACCGGTAATTACTGTTGCAATAATTAATTATATTTTTTGTTTGTTAATTTTGTGTACTATCGTTACGCATTCGCACGCGTATTGTTGGTATAATCGCTTTAGGGTTCGGCGTTTGATTAATTATATTGTTTTAATCGTTTCACGTTAAATACGTTTATAGGTCGTGATGTCGAAATCAGATAAACCATCAATGTCAAATTGGAGAAGCAATTAGAAAGTAAAATAAAAATAAAGGAAAGTGTTACGGCCGGCAGCTGCCTATCCCAGGAGTAGAATCCTTCGCGGCCCATAGACGAAGAAGCTACAGGCAGATGCTGGTCGGGCGTCCTCACGCCACCGGTTAAAAGTCTAATTACACTAAATAATCCGGGGGGAGCGTTACAATTATTGTACAGAGCTTACTTACCTCTATTCAAGGCGACTGGTCCCTCAGGATTCGGTCAGGTCTCGTGTGGGTGTATTGTGCTAGGAAGTAAAGGTCAGTGATGTGTATTTGGGTGTGGCTGGTAGTGTTATTGACCTTATTTGACCGTTCCCCCTGCAGCAGTTCGGCCCTCAGCTCCTCTCCAAGCTAAGGTCGCCTTCCGCAGTCACTTTCTTCCTTTGTTACGATTGACTCGCGAAAATGAACACAGAACGTACGGGTCAAAGGTCACCGTTATTTCTAGAATATTAACTACCGCACTAGTAACTAATACAGTCGAATCCTCTTATACAGATTCTGCGTTAAACCTAAAGTCCCGGGTAAACTCTCAACACGCGCCACCATTCCCAGTGGTATATTCACTATACGCGCCTAACATCAAATCAGATCTAAGAGCTCCCAAACAAAATGGACTGCCTTCTCTGTCGACGCGAAGAAGACTTCTAATCTTTCGCTCTCGACTCCCACCGTTCAGTCAACCCGGACGTTCAACACACACAAACGTCATTCCGTATCGACCGAGCCGAGTGCCATCTAACGTCGATGCCTGACACTAACGCTTTTGCGTGAACAAACCCCCGTCCCGGACATAAGGATTTAGGTCCGCGAGCAAACCGGTCAGCGGGACAGGGTCGCGACGGCAAGTTGCAAGATCGAATCTACAACCAAACTAGGCCACCTTACGCACCCAATCAGATCTTGCAACACTAACCAACGCCCCAAAATTGCAGCCCTAACGTGGGCTAGCCGGAGAGTTGAACTGGATGCCCTTCCTGGACATCGCAGCACATAAATAAGTCCTATTCCTAGACAGAAGTCAGACGACCTCCTTCAAACACCTATCTGCGCTCCTATGATTAGTTCCGCAATTCGACCGGATCAGGTCTGCAAACAGCGACGCGACACGAAGCGGCCCAGAGGGACCTTCAAGCTTCAGTGCAGAGAGCACCCCCAAATTCCCCATGAACGTCTTCTGTGGAGAGCTGAACGAAACGCACAGATGGTCCCTAGCAGATGATCCTATGCTCATATTTCAACTAATTTTTCAAAAGCATCAATGTTCAATTACAGAATTAATTAAAACAAGTAATCACCGATGCACATAGGTCAACTTGGCAAAGTAAACAAAACAATAAACGTAAGGGACAGCCCTATCTCTTATTTCAAATAAATATCTTAGACAGTGCCAACAAAATCTAAACCAAAAGAGAATTGACTCCTATTTCCTTCGGTAACCACAGGGTTATCTAATTTCAATCTTCCTTATCACAAAGCAAAATGATTAAACACTATCACAAACATATACATAATTTTCAAAATAGAGCGCCATTCAAATTTCAAATGAATTCAAACTTCCCTTCAGCACAGGCGCGACAATCAAATACAATTACAAGCATACGCCCAAGCATTCAAAAAGCGCACACAATTTAATCTCCATTTTCCGTGCAACAACAAACGCAGTGATCAAATGTATTTACAAAACATATGCAGCAGCATTTAAAGGAGTATTTTAAATTCAATTCTTTTAATCACAACCGCTACAATATGAATTTCGCGGAAAACTCAAAGCATTTTAATTTAAATTTAAAGAATTTTTAGCTAAGTGCTCGACCAAACCAAATCTAATACCCCTTGAGAGCGTGATTCAACGCTCCAGGGGGCCCTAATCTTCCCACCACCAAGTGGAGGCCACACCGCGTGAACCCGATACTGACAGAGCGCAACCGCTAACGGTCGCCACTCGGGTTGTACGCCCTCACTGAGGCCGTCGGCAACAGAACAGCTTGACAAGTGGACTGTTGACGGCTTAAGGCTCAGTAGAGGCAGCCATGGTGGGAGTTAAGGCGGCAGCTAGCTAGGGCCGCCTCCATCAAATGGGGTACAGTGGTACACCAGTCGCGGCCACTCAGCTAACGGGAGTGGGAAGGGTCCAGCGGACCGATGAGTGGCCGTGAAGTTCCTCTTCGCACGCTGAGGGGGGGTGATGACACCCCCGCCCCTGGGGGAATTACCCCCCCAACTGGTCGGGGGAGGGACCCCTTTCAAACCTAGGGGCCTGGTGGCTAGCCGGCGGGCGCCGAGCGTCGCCCGTCAGAGGGAGTGGCGGAGCGCCCCCGCCCGTGGGGGTCGAGGGCCTGGCAGCGCCCCGAGAGGAGACGCCGTTTGCACCCAGGCACAGTACGGCATGGTGATTGCCCCGGCAATTCAGACAGAGCCGCTGGTGCGGACAGTCTCGCTGAAGGTGCCCTTCCAAACAGGAGTAGCACCAGCGGCGCTCCTTGACGATAGTTCGCCTCGCCGGAACCGGCCCACTCAATAATTTTGGGCAAGACGTTACCCGGTGATCAGATGCTCGACAATAGGAGCAGGGGGGGGTTGACGACGACTTGCCCGGCGGATTTCGCCTCTCACTGGGCACGGCTCGTAAGTCGTCGACGGTGCCCGCCGCGTGCTCGATCTGTCGGCACTGCTCCTCCAAAAACCGCAGCAGGTCATAGAAGGGCGGAATATAGGAGGCCTCGTCCCCGCCGTACCTCTCCTCAAAATGCATTTGAAGGTCGAGAGGTAGACGGGACAGCACGATGCGGAGCAACAAGAAGGCCCATTCGCCCACTGGTAAATCCAGCCGCCTCAACATATTACAGGCCACCAAGACTGGATCCAACAGGTCCGGACGTAGTCTGGCCCGGTCACTCAGCAGCGGGAGGCTCTGAAGCTGCTTAACATGTTCGTCCGCAATTCGCCGGACGTTGGCGTATCTTCTGGCTAGGAGGTCCCGAGCAGTCTGGTAAGCGTCGTCCGACAAGCTCAAATGGCTGGCAACGCCCAGGGCCTCCCCCTCCAGTGAGGCCAAGAGGTACGCCATCTTCTGGCTCGGAGTCAAGTCACTCCGGGCGTCCACTAGGCCGTCGAAAAGACCAACGAAGGTCAGCCACTCGGAAAGGACCCCGGAGAACTTTGGCAAGTCCAGAGTTGGGAGTCGTCCCAACAGCTCCGGCTGAGGCTGCTTCCGAACGGACTCGGGCAGGCCACTCGTCCGAGCTTCACGCGCCTCTTCGGCATACCTGCCTTCAGCCTCGATCAACTCGTCCGTGAGCCACAAGAACTGCTCGTAGTCTGCGAAGCAGGAGTCCAGGACTCCCTTTTCCACATCCGAATCCTCGAGCTCAGCGTAAGCCTCCTCCACTGCAGCCCTTCGAGCATCGACCTGCTCGAACCGCTTCATCAAATTATGGACCCTATCCGGTCGACCTATCAAAGCATGGGCGCTGGTGGCCCAGCGTAACTCAGTCCGCAGGCAACGGATTAGCATCTTGGGCGAGGACATCACTACTAAATACAAATTACGACGCCGCTCGAGCACAATTACAAAAATAACAAATAAAAAATACAAAAAAATTAACAGCTAACCAATGCAGTTCCTATCAAATCGAGTTGAATAGAAATTACACAAATAAGAACCGCTATTTATTAAATCAAACACAAGTTAGTACAAAAGAAAAGGCAAATCAAATTAACAATAACAAATACTAGTGCGATCAAATCAAGTTAAATTCAAATTACGTAAATACAAATTACCACTCTTTAGTTCAAATACAAATTACAATACGAAAGATACATAACGAAGATACACATCAACAAAAAATACCTTGCTCGGAAATCGACCCTTCGATAAGTAATACACTACAACCATCCGACAACGATAATTAACCGATTACGTAAAAATAACCATCTACCTACATGACGCAATCTCCCGCTTGCGCGCGAACCGGGCGTGGTTTTTCAAATGTACCCGCAAACAACAAAGCAAGCTAACAAAGAAAGGAATTTTATTATTACGTATATAATAAAAAAAAAAAATTTTACGTATTACGGACGGGCGTGATTGTAGACACAAAATTAAACCAATCAACCCAACGCTCCCTGCCACCAAAATTATTTAATTCTTATCAAATACTATGGTCGGTGGATCGACCGGGAATCGATCCCAGCACCGCGTTCTGCTACCAAATGTTACGGCCGGCAGCTGCCTATCCCAGGAGTAGAATCCTTCGCGGCCCATAGACGAAGAAGCTACAGGCAGATGCTGGTCGGGCGTCCTCACGCCACCGGTTAAAAGTCTAATTACACTAAATAATCCGGGGGGAGCGTTACAATTATTGTACAGAGCTTACTTACCTCTATTCAAGGCGACTGGTCCCTCAGGATTCGGTCAGGTCTCGTGTGGGTGTATTGTGCTAGGAAGTAAAGGTCAGTGATGTGTATTTGGGTGTGGCTGGTAGTGTTATTGACCTTATTTGACCGTTCCCCCTGCAGCAGTTCGGCCTCAGCTCCTCTCCAAGCTAAGGTCGCCTTCCGCAGTCACTTTCTTCCTTTGTTACGATTGACTCGCGAAAATGAACACAGAACGTACGGGTCAAAGGTCACCGTTATTTCTAGAATATTAACTACCGCACTAGTAACTAATACAGTCGAATCCTCTTATACAGATTCTGCGTTAAACCTAAAGTCCCGGGTAAACTCTCAACACGCGCCACCATTCCCAGTGGTATATTCACTATACGCGCCTAACATCAAATCAGATCTAAGAGCTCCCAACAAAATGGACTGCCTTCTCTGTCGACGCGAAGAAGACTTCTAATCTTTCGCTCTCGACTCCCACCGTTCAGTCAACTCGGACGTTCAACACACACAAACGTCATTCCGTATCGACCGAGCCGAGTGCCATCTAACGTCGATGCCTGACACTAACGCTTTTGCGTGAACAGAAAGTAAACGTACAGAGATATTCTATCGCATACAATAGTTGTTTGATTTAATCGCAAATATTGATAAATCCACGGTTCACAACACTTTCTTAGTTCAAGCGCAAATTATACACGAGCTGTGACATGAATGTTATATGGTAGTGGACGATATTAACTTATTAAATTTAGAACTCGATGAAGATTGTGAAGTAAATCATCTATCCATCACCGCGTTTGACGATTTGTACTGTATAATTAAGGATATCTTAATTACATTGGAGAAGGCTTCCTCCAGTAGCTCTGATCCTAACCCCATAAACTGTATAAACCCTATAAAGGTGCCGCGTATTGAGCTTCCCACATTTGATGGGAATATTCAAGAGTTTCCATTTTTTTATGAAACATTTAAAAGAGTGATTCACGATAATTCATCGCTTACTGATTCGGATTGCATTCATTATTTATTAAATAGTTTAACTGGAAAAGCTAGGTCCATTGCAGCTGGGTTTGTGCCAGCTACCGAGAATAACAAGTCGGTATGTGATGCTCTTACCTTTTTTCTATTTTTTTGCAAATTTAGAACACATCGTAGATAAATACGCTGCGCTTATAGCTGGTTTTAAAGGTCTTACGATCGAAGACTTAGCTGATTTCATTTTTGTCCATATTGGCCTTAAATTATTAGATTCTGACACCGCAAAAAATTATGAAATGTCTATTCGCGATACAAATAAAATTCCGAATTATGATAATTTTATTCAATTTGTCCGAGAGCAAATAAAAATTTTACATCGCATCTCGCATAGTTCTGACAACCTTGTCCGTGTACCTCCTGGTCCCTTTGTACCACTTCTTCCAACGAAATGTCAGGATCTTCGCAAGTTTTGGGAGATGGAATAAGTAGAAGTCGCTACTATCAATAGTGTCGACGATCAGTATTGTGAGCAGTTTTATGCTTCTACAGTTCGCAGAAACGCATTAGGCAGGTACCAAGAGGCCTCCACTCCTGGAGACTCATTTCATATCATAAGACGCCGTTTGTTAAGTCTCGAACGCAAATTCGCGTCTGACCCAAATATTAAGAGGTTATATGATAACGTGGTCAAGGAGTATCTTGAGAAATATGATATGTCGCCGGTCAGTAACATTGACTCAAATGAATTCGCGTATTATATACCTCACCATCCCGTCAAACGTGAGGATATAGCGACGACCAAACTACGTGTCGTTCTTGACCCTAGTGCTAAGACGGGTGGTGACGGACCTTCGCTTAATGATATTTTGTATTCAAGTCTGGCTCTTCAAGCTGATCTTTTTAATATTTTATTGAATATTTGCCTATTCCTTATCGCAATGACAGCAGATGTACGCGAAATATATCTGCGTATAGAAGTTCGCGAAGAGGATCGCCCTCTTCAACGCATTTTGTATAGGTTTAATCCGCAAGAACCTATACAACTATTTCAATTTAACCATGTGACCTTTGGCCTTACAAGTAGCCCATTTCTGGCAATGCGCACCGTTCAGCAATTATGTATAGATGAAGAATACAGATTTACCTTAGCAAAAGTAATTCTGAGTCGAGACATTTACGTTGCTGATATAGTAACTTCCCTCATATCCACAGAGGAAGCAGTCGATTTTGCTACGCAACTCATCCAGTTTTTCATGCAGGAGATTTTGAACTTACTAAATGGGCTAGTAATAATGCTACAGTCTTACAAGCTGTTCCCGAGTGCTTGCGCCTATTGCAATGTGTAGAAATGGATAGCGAACACTCGACGTTTAAAATTCTTGGCCTTCTCTGGTTTCCATCAGGAGACTATTTCGCATTTTATATCAACCCTGACAATCGCTCTTGTACGAGGAAAAATATTCTCTCGTCCAATGCCCACTTATTTGACGTGTTAGTTTTAGTTTCTCCTATAATTTTTATTTGCTGAGCTCCTCATAAAGGATCTGTGGCTTGCTAAGGTTGATTTGGAAGAGCTCCCTCCTAAACGCTTCATTCGCTCCTGGGAACAATTTAAGTCAGAGTTTCCACTGATACACCCTACACTTTCCGCGACATTTGGGTATTATCTCAGATTGTTATGTTTCTATTATCAGATTCGCTAATGCTAGTGAGCGAGCCTTTAGTGGTGTCGTATACCTCGGAGTACTGTTACCTAACGGTGACTGTGAGGTCAGAATAGTATGCGCAAAGTCTAAGGTCGCACCTCTAAAGGTCGTCACGCTGGCCGCGATTAGAATTAAGTGCAGCTCTACTTTTATCGAAACTTATAAGACGTATCTTTCAAACTTATAAGCTGAGATATCCTATAGAGTCTATCGTAGCCTTCTCAGATCCAACTTACTCCACTACCGCTTAAATATTTACCCGCTCCAGACATATGAAAAAAAATTGTTTGCTTTCCCGTTATGAACTTTTGGACAATTTGGCCTAGTCATTTTGGAAGAGGTGGCGCATGAATACTTGCACAACCTCCAGCAAAGGCAAAAATGTAATACGCCAGTCAATCCCTTCAAAGAAGGAATGGTTGACGTTTGTCTACAGGATAGTGACCGCCAATACGGTTTTCGTCGGGGTCGATCAGCTGGTGATCTTCTGGTCTACCTGACCCATAGATGGGCGGAGGCAGTAGAGTCCAAGGTGGAGGCGTTGGCCGTTAGTCTGGACATTGCAAAGGCCTTCGATCGGGTTTGGCACAAAGCGCTTCTTTCGAAGCTCCCTTCCTATGGCCTTCCCGAGAAATTGTGCAATGGATCACCAGCTTCCTTGCAGATCGGAGCATCAAGGTCGTTGTAGACGGTGCATGTTCTGACTACAAGCCTATTAACGCTGGTGTTCCACAAGGCTGTGTGCTATCACCAACGCTGTTTCTTCTGCATATCAATGATATGTTGCTAACTGGTAACATTCATTGCTATGCGGATGACAGCACTGGTGATGCTCTATACACCGGCCGTGCTAATATTTCTCGGGAAAACGTCTCCGAGTACCGAAACAAACTTGTGTCTGAAGTCGAGTCTTTGCTAGACAAAGTCTCGGACCGGGGGGCGACTAAATCTAGTCCAGTTTAATCCTCAGAAGACACAAGTTTGCGCGTTTACCGCCAAAAACAACCCCTTTGTCGTATCTCCTCAGTTTCAAGGCACTCCCCTGGTTGCCTCAGCCAGTATCGGAATCCTCGGTGTCGACATATCGAGTGACGTGCAGTTTCGTGGTCACTTGGAAGAGAAGGCCAAATTGGCCTCTAAAAAGCTTGGCGTGCTCAGCAGAGCGGACAGTATTTCATGCCGGCACACCGCCTGCAACTTTACAAGGCGCAGGTTCGGCCTCACATGGAATACTGTTCCCATCTCTGGGCAGGGGCTCCCCAGTGCCAGCTCCTTCCACTTGACCGCATCCAGCGCAGAGCGGCTCGAATCGTCGACGACCGAGTCTTTTCCGATCGGCTCGACTCATTGGCGCTGCGAAGAGATATTGCAGCTCTTGCATTTTCTTTCGCATCTACCATGGGGAGTGCTCTGAGGAATTGTTCGGATTAATCCCAGCCGCCAAATTTCACGAACGCACATCGCGGCAGAACTTCCGATACCATTCACACCATCTGGATGATTGGCGGTCCACCACTGTGCGATTTAGAAGATGTTTTCTTCCTCGCACGACTTCCTTGTGGAATCGATTACCATCAGCGATTTTTCCGGACCGATACGACTTAGGGACCTTCAAGAAAAAAGCGTACTCCTTTTTAAAAGGCCGGCAAGGCATCTGCAATTCCCTCTCTGGTGTTGCAGTTGTTCATGGGCGGCGGTAGTCACTTACCATCAGGTGAGACGCATGCTCGTTGCCCCCCTCTCCTATAAAAAAAAAGGATAATGTTATGCCCTTACATTGGCCGTTAGGTGTCATTGTACAATTACACCCTAGAAAGGATGGCATCACACGCGTTGCCTCCGTCAAAACTAAGCAAGCTGTATTTCAACGGCCAGTTGTAAAGCTGTGTCCGCTCCCTACGCAATAGTCTTAATTAGTAGTAAGATTTATTAGTTTTTTTTTGCCTCGCACGTTATTTTATTGTTAATACTTAGAATCATCATCATTATCATCATTACAGCCCTTCACAAGTCCACTGCTGAACATAGGCCTCCCCCAAGGAATGCCACAAAGCACGGTCCCGAGCCACCTGCATCCATCGACTTCCTGCATGTCTTACCAGGTCGTCACTCCATCTTGTGGGGGGACGCCCTACACTTCGCCTACCGGTACGAGGCTGCCACTCGAGAACCTTTCAATACTTAGAATACGCTAGGTTATTTATGTATTTATATAATACTAACCGCCTTTCTAATTCTAACCGCACACTTTTAATATTGCCACACGTTATACTTTTAAGTTATAAGCAGCAAACAATTCAACGTACTGCTTAAAGAAACTTTATCAAGTTTTATTTGTATTTCTATTTCTTTTCCACTCGCAATAAGTTTTTGTTTGTAACATATTTCTTTTTCATTATAGTCGGTTATTTATCCACATAGAGATTCTACTCCCGCGCTATACATCATTTACCGCATGGGGTTTATTCTCTACCGCAATCTTTCGCTGTTTTCACTTGTGTTGAAAGTGGAACTTTTCAAGGCCGGAGGAAATGGATGCACCAAGGTCGCTTCCTGCTATTATCTTAAATAATCTAATTCACCTTGGGAGTTGCATTTCATGATCTTGTGGGCAAAACCCTGTCTACATTCGCCGCGCCGCCCCGCATCCGAAGTTCGCAGGTGAGCTTATTTGGTCTTCTGAACATACAATTACCCGCTGGTCCTTCGAATTTATCTACTTTACTTGAATCAGCCTCTACCTGGGGGCCTAAGTTATCGTAGGAAATTGTTTAAAAGCCCCCACAGCTTGGGCTCCTTGTGGGCCACATCTCCCGCATAGACTAGCCTTTTCTGGGTCACCCCGCTTACCACTACTGGTATTTTCTCGAGCTGCAGATTCTTACAAAATTTGTGGTTCAAATCCCGCAATTAAGCTAATTAAATACATTAGAAAGTGGCCCATTTAGGCACGCACCCTCCACATATACAACTCTAATTAATTAGGTAAAATAAAAAGCTAGCCAAAATGGTTAAGTACTATTGGTTTAAGTCAAGGATAAAACCCAACAAAAATAACATATGTAATACCCATATCCATTATATATTTATTAAAAGGAAGCGAAAGTACATATATGACCCTTAACTTTTAATATATATTAAAATTAATTAAGCACACGTATTTATATTACAAAATTAAACTTAAACAATATAAACTCAAATTTACGCCAGCTTTATTACATCTTATTCTATCAAATGTAATAGCCGATACAATTTAGCCACGTTTTTTGCTTTTAAGTTCATTTTTAAAAGAAAGATAAATTTTCTCCTCCGACCAGTGGTTCATCGGTCTCAGTCGCGTTAAAAAAAATATCTATGCGTCCTTTTTCAAATGGAAACACATTGGGGAAATCATCTAGTGGTAAAGATATGTCCCGAAGGGTGTATTTAGCCTGAAAAAATAATATTTTATATACATAAAGGTAACAGTGGTAGAGCCACGTGGCAGCTCTTGCTGTCACACGGATGGGCCGGCTCGAACCGGGGTGGTACCACGACCTCACCAGAAAACCAGCGTGAAGTAGAGGTTTACCTCTGCGTTTCGCTTGGTGAGTGCAGGTGGCCGGAGGCCCTTTTTACTGGAAATGAGGCATTCCATCTTAGTCCTCACGGGTGACAACGCATCTACATTTTGACTTGTAATTGAGGATAGATGTAGATGTCTATGGGCCGCAGCAACCACTTACCATCAGGTGGACTGTGTGTTCGTTTGTCACCCTTATCCTATAAAAAAAAAAAAAAAAAAAAAAAAAACAAACATTCCAGGTGCATTGTTCTCATTAAGATTGTCACCCCTGAGGACTAATATGGATTTATCCAGTCATGTAGCTGCAGCTTAACTTTGCTACGCTCACTCGTAAAATTAAAGTGTCGGCTGTTGCTAGGTGTGGCTTCCTTTCTGTCTAAAAACTTTGATCGACGGGCGAGCTATAACGCGGACGTGGTGACTCAATGGTAAAGTTCATTGGTAGATCATCGCAAAACCACGGTTTTGTGAGCTGACGAGCCAGGCTCGCCGCTTAACAGCGTTCTTTGAAATAAAACACATAGCTTTAACGCACCGCCGCGAGTAAAACTGCTGTAACCTTTACCGCAGGGCGCATGGCAAACCCGTCAATCAGGACGTTATAGTCCGACTTGGTTAAGAGTATATTAAACTAAATATTTTGACAGCTAGGTAAAAAGCCGCCTCTAGAGACATTCCATCTTATTCCTCTCTTACAAAAAAGTTTATCTATTGAACTTTTATACTAAGTAACACTTATTCTAATCTTTGTGTCTATAAGTAGTCTCTAAGTCTGGTGCTTGCACTGCTATGTTCTGACTGAAGGGTGTAGAGAGCCAGAACAATTACTGGCCGTGAGGCATTCCATTTTAATCCTTAGGGGTAAGATTAGGTAATTATACGTGGTAGAGCCATGCTGCAGCTATATTATGTTATATTATATTATGGTTGTAGCACGAATGGGTCGGCTCGACCGGGGAAGAACCACGCTCTCACGGAATACCAGCGTAAAATAGCAGCTTAATGCTGCTGTGTTTCGTATGGTGTGTGTAGAGAACCGGAGACCCCTTTTTACTGGAAAAGAGGCATTCCATCTTAATCCTCAAGGCTGACAACGCATCTGCATTTTATTCGCAAACGAGGATGGATGTAGATTGTCTATGGGCCACAGCAACCACTTACCATCAGGTGGACTGTGTGCTCGTTTGTCACCCTCTTTCTATAAAAAAAAGAACGAGTAAAATAGTAAAGAAAGATGTCTTACAGGTTTCACAGGACATTGGAAGCAAATTGTCGCCAAATATTTACCGATAAATTGAGAATGATTGAGGAACTCGCACGCCTTGTAATGAACTTCGATAAACGAACGCTTGTACTGGTTCCGAATAAATTCATAGAAGACGACGTGGACCTGTGGGAAAAAGTTGTGCGTTTGACTGCAGATATTTTTCGTGGCATAAATATGGTCACGTCAAAC